>OX344848.2:21956818-21960024 GCA_947037095.2 Nycteola revayana | reverse complement strand
CTAACCTAACCTAACCTAACCTAACCTAACCTAACCTAACCTAACCTAACCTAACCTAACCTAACCTACCTAACCTAACCTAACCTAACCTAACCTAACCTAACCTAACCTAACCTAACCTAACCTAACCTAACCTAACCTAACCTAACCTAACCTAACCTAACCTAACCTAACCTAACCTAACCTAACCTAACCTAACCTAACCTAACCTAACCTAACCTAACCTAACCTAACCTAACCTAACCTAACCTAACCTAACCTAACCTAACCTAACCTAACCTAACCTAACCTAACCTAACCTAACCTAACCTAACCTAACCTAACCTAACCTAACCTAACCTAACCTAACCTAACCTAACCTAACCTAACCTACCTAACCTAACCTAACCTAACCTAACCTAACCTAACCTAACTAACCTAACCTAACCTAACCTAACCTAACCTAACCTAACCTAACCTAACCTAACCTAACCTAACCTAACCTAACCTACCTAACTAACCTAACCTAACCTAACCTAACCTACCTAACCTAACCTAACCTAACCTAACCTAACCTAACCTAACCTAACCTAACCTAACCTAACCTAACCTAACCTAACCTAACTAACCTAACCTAACCTAACCTAACCTAACCTAACCTAACCTAACCTAACCTAACCTAACCTAACCTAACCTAACCTAACCTAACCTAACCTAACCTAACCTACCTAACCTAACCTAACCTAACCTAACCTAACCTAACCTAACCTAACCTAACCTAACCTAACCTAACCTAACCTAACCTAACCTAACCTAACCTAACCTAACCTAACCTAACCTAACCTAACCTAACCTAACCTAACCTAACCTAACCTAACCTAACCTAACCTAACTAACCTAACCTAACCTAACCTAACCTAACCTAACCTAACCTAACCTAACCTAACCTAACCTAACCTAACCTAACTAACCTAACCTAACCTAACCTAACCTAACCTAACCTAACCTAACCTAACCTAACCTAACCTAACCTAACCTAACCTAACCTAACCTAACCTAACCTAACCTAACCTAACCTAACCTAACCTAACCTAACCTAACCTAACCTAACCTAACCTAACCTAACCTAACCTAACCTAACCTAACCTAACCTAACCTAACCTAACCTAACTAACCTAACCTAACCTAACCTAACCTAACCTAACCTAACCTAACCTAACCTAACCTAACCTAACCTAACCTAACCTAACCTAACCTAACCTAACCTAACCTAACCTAACCTAACCTAACCTAACCTAACCTAACCTAACCTAACCTAACCTAACCTAACCTAACCTAACCTAACCTAACCTAACCTAACCTAACCTAACCTAACCTAACCTAACCTAACCTAACCTAACCTAACCTAACCTAACCTAACCTAACCTAACCTAACCTAACCTAACCTAACCTAACCTAACCTAACCTAACCTAACCTAACCTAACCTAACCTAACCTAACCTAACCTAACCTAACCTAACCTAACCTAACCTAACCTAACCTAACCTAACCTAACCTAACCTAACCTAACCTAACCTAACCTAACCTAACCTAACCTAACCTAACCTAACCTAACCTAACCTAACCTAACCTAACCTAACCTAACCTAACCTAACCTAACCTAACCTAACCTAACCTAACCTAACCTAACCTAACCTAACCTAACCTAACCTAACCTAACCTAACCTAACCTAACCTAACCTAACCTAACTAACCTAACCTAACCTAACCTAACCTAACCTAACCTAACCTAACCTAACCTAACCTAACCTAACCTAACCTAACCTAACCTAACCTAACCTAACCTAACCTAACCTAACCTAACCTAACCTAACCTAACCTAACCTAACCTAACCTAACCTAACCTAACCTAACTAACCTAACCTAACCTAACCTAACCTAACCTAACCTAACCTAACCTAACCTAACCTAACCTAACCTAACCTAACCTAACCTAACCTAACCTAACCTAACCTAACCTAACCTAACCTAACCTAACCTAACCTAACCTAACCTAACCTAACCTAACCTAACCTAACCTAACCTAACCTAACCTAACCTAACCTAACCTAACCTAACCTAACCTAACCTAACCTAACCTAACCTAACCTAACCTAACCTAACCTAACCTAACCTAACCTAACCTAACCTAACCTAACCTAACCTAACCTAACCTAACCTAACCTAACCTAACCTAACCTAACCTAACCTAACCTAACCTAACCTAACCTAACCTAACCTAACCTAACCTAACCTAACCTAACCTAACCTAACCTAACCTAACCTAACCTAACCTAACCTAACCTAACCTAACCTAACCTAACTAACCTAACCTAACCTAACCTAACCTAACCTAACCTAACCTAACCTAACCTAACCTAACCTAACCTAACCTAACCTAACCTAACCTAACCTAACCTAACCTAACCTAACCTAACCTAACCTAACCTAACCTAACCTAACCTAACCTAACCTAACCTAACCTAACCTAACCTAACCTAACCTAACCTAACCTAACCTAACCTAACCTAACCTAACCTAACCTAACCTAACCTAACCTAACCTAACCTAACCTAACCTAACCTAACCTAACCTAACCTAACCTAACCTAACCTAACCTAACCTAACCTAACCTAACCTAACCTAACCTAACCTAACCTAACCTAACCTAACCTAACCTAACCTAACCTAACCTAACCTAACCTAACCTAACCTAACCTAACCTAACCTAACCTAACCTAACCTAACCTAACCTAACCTAACCTAACCTAACCTAACCTAACCTAACCTAACCTAACCTAACCTAACCTAACCTAACCTAACCTAACCTAACCTAACCTAACCTAACCTAACCTAACCTAACCTAACCTAACCTAACCTAACCTAACCTAACCTAACCTAACCTAACCTAACCTAACCTAACCTAACCTAACCTAACCTAACCTAACCTGAACCTAACCTAACCTAACCTAACCTAACCTAACCTAACCTAACCTAACCTAACCTAACCTAACCTAACCTAACCTAACCTAACCTAACCTAACCTAACCTAACCTAACCTAACCTAACCTAACCTAACCTAACCTAACCTAACCTAACCTAACCTAACCTAACCTAACCTAACCTAACCTAACCTAACCTAACCTAACCTAACCTAACCTAACCTAACCTAACCTAACCTAACCTAA